>JADNRY010000560.1:0-38537 GCA_015501585.1 Rhodocollybia butyracea
AAACGCGTGGGTATAGTTCTTTCACGATTGGAGCCTCAGAACCCATACCGAAATAGCTCCCGGTAGAGGCACGTCAGCGTAGTCTCAGAGGCCTTTCGCACGGCAGCACCTGAGGTCAATTTAAAGTGGTACATACTCATAGATCAAGTACTTCAAAGCGGCAGAAAGGGTTGGAATTCGGGAGCGCATCAGTAGAAGCATATGGGCGTGTGGGTTCACCAGGTTTCCTTCCATACGCCCAGCACCAGTCTTCGTAATGGGAACGAAGTATGGGCCTTTTTTGGTAAGAATTTTCTTGAATAGAATTGGACCAGCGAGAGCTGTGGTTCCCGAGGCCTGAAGCTGGGGAAAATGCTTGGATTTTGAAATTTGACTAATCGAAAGGAATATGAGGCGGTAATGAAGAAACATCTGATATATACTTGAGCCCGGCCTGGGCGAATAGGGACTGGCCATGAGTTAGAGACAACAAGGAAATTTTACCCTGCTCCTCGGCGGAAAGCTTCATTGTGCAAACGTTACCCGTTAACCTCGGTCACCGGATAGGGGGAAAAGTCATTAGTAAGTAGTGAGTGTTCTTCGGAACGGATTGTAAACGCTGTTGTTGACAACGAGCACCTATGGCACTTACTAAATCCAAGTCCGAACTGAATCGGATCGGAAAACTATCAAACCCGTACCAGGGTCCAGAAGGGATCGATAATTACTACCTGGGCCTATACTCGGCCTTCATAAGATCCCCTCCATATTGCGAGGCTTCGAAGCTGAAAGGTAATCGAGCTGGAATGCCCAAAACCGCGATGCGATGGGCGTGAATGATGTCGGTCCATGAGCGCAGCCTTGAGCTTGAACCAGATATGAGTGATCTATGTTTGGTTTTACTAGTCCATGTATTCAAGCCTTTCAAGATCACTATTGCAGTCACCATAAGCCAAAGAGATGACTCCTCTCCGAGTTGACGGAAGTGGAAGTGGAAGTATGAAAGGGCGCTTATCGTTTCTATTATGATTACAAAATCATCATCTGACCGAATTTCTTTGATTTTCTCCGTCGTTGATACTCTGTCCTCAGATTCGCGAATTTGCATAGTGGCACTAGATGGATTCAGGGTACTTTGGTTGATAATACGCATCGGTAAGTGTCAATATTTTGCTACTTGCAGCTTCTGAGGCTATTTCCAGCTAGCCTTAGCAAAATATAGCTTTGCTAACACTAGCTGCGTGATTGGTCTGTCATCGACTGCTAACTTTGTTGGCTCTGTGTCTTGAACCACGCATCTTCATTTTGGCCACAACATTGACTACAAAACTCCTCTCCTCGTCATCTCATTTCACCAGCCACCTTCATCAGAATCCTCCGACGCTGTTGTCATGCTAGCCGATAACGTATGTTTCGAGTGTCCTCTGTCCAGCCCGTTTCATTCTTTTGAAATCTGAGTCCTACGAGGAGTGACCAGAGACCGCGTTAAACATCCTTCGTCGGCTATGATATATATGACCCGCCAATACCGATTGCACAGCGTTGTGGTATCCTCCTCAAGCACATATCGATCACTCTAATTGGCTGACAAACTTCGCCTGGAAGTTTCTCCTTCGGCTCCGCCTCATTACATGGTTCTCGTTTTTCAACGCGTATTCCGTGGAGACTCCTTCAGGAGTTATCGACACCCGAACTGGCCCCGGAACGCATTCTAGGCGTCCGTCCTTGTACACACTGCTTATTGTGCCGACGACTCTCAAAAATGACTGGACAAAGGAAGGCATAATGAATACAAAGCGATATATGACCTTGACTCCGAGTCAACGTCCGACGTCCAGCCCTTGGCGGAGCTGTCTTCAATAGACCTCTGCCTGAAATCCGCCTGCCTCCAATCGGATTACTCACTGAGAGGACAGTCGACCTGACTTCCTTGGCCGGTTTGTCGGGCTCTTAGTAGCTAAGGTCCTTAGGAACGGTCAAGATAGTTTGTACTACCTGGATAGGTGTGTCGTACAAATGAGAAATAGCCGATAAACGAGAGGGAGGAAAGAGAAGGTTGTGAGTCGCCTTCAAGCTACGAGGTACGTTTACCTGTATTCAGATATGGTACTTCCATACTAACGGATGCATCATAGTCACTATTTGTCTCTGTACTCTTACGCCATGATAGAGCTCACTTACGAAACTTCCGCTCCGCTATTACCACTCTACAGTAGGACCACTCGCGTTAGCTCATAATTTGTACCGGTGTTGGCTCTCCTTCTATCCGTATCTTGCTAATGGTAAAATACCAATAGACTTTCCGAATATTTTTGCCTTTATCGTCTATGTTTGGGGTGACAGAGAACGTCTCAAAAACGTCTCAGTTATGCTGCCACTTCAATGTCGGTATTCTTGTAAGGCCTTCTTATGAGATGAATCTCCGATGCACCCCACACCGAATTGGGTGGTGGGTTTTTGGCTTTGAATCGTTTGTGATCTGGACAAGTCTATATGAAAGAGCGTCTCCTTTGTTTCAGCTGGTGCTCACTGTTGCACATCTTTGGGGCGTGTCCCAGGCCTAAGGCGCAATCCCCGCAGATCACAATCTAATTTTACAGTTGGCCTATCGACTGTCACAAGCACTAAGTAGGTCATATAAGCAGTCTATCCCGTGTTACATCTTTGGGGGGACTCCTTGATATGCAAGTCTGGCGACCGGTTCAACCACATGAGGCTAGATGACTCTTCACTCCCGAATTATATCCGCTCGTAGCAAAAAGTGAGATCTCAGTCTAGCTGTTGACGTTGCACCCGTAATCACAAGCCTCGATGGGGTACTGTAGGTTTCTTTTTCCAACTTCAGTTAACCGAATGTTTTTTCTCAAGTCCTTTACAGTACAGTGTCCTAGGTAAGTACATACATATAAGAGTCTGGTGATCATTTCAATGTCCGTAAATCGTCTGTTGATAGATAGTAAGCAGAAGTTCAACGTCACTGATGGAAACTAGCGTTAAATAAAACCCACCTGAAAAAAACTTTACAATTATCCTTTGATTCCACAAACTGACCTAGCCACCTGTGTCGCAGTGACTTGCACAGATCCAAATTCAACAGCGTTGCCACCGGTGAGCTTATCCATGGCCGCTTGAGACAGATTAATCAATCCCGCTCCAGCGTGGTCGACAGCAAGGGCATTCAACGTTGTCTTCTTGCCAGCGGCGTTGGTGTATGAGACACTCCAGCATGAGCCACATTGGGGAGAGTTCCATCCCGTGACGGCGCCAAATGCTCCAATGTTGGGGAAGGTGGGCAGGGATTTGAAGTTGCTATATAATATTGTCTCATTGTCAGCAGAAGGATAAGAGGGAGGAGGGAAATAACAGACGTGAATCCTAAGGTCTCGAGGCCGTTAGCACCATTAGAGCAAGCAACGACATCCAACGACTGGTTGCCATTGTCGTAGGTGTTGTCGTAATGGAGGGTGTCTGCGGCGGCGAGGGCAGCGACAGCAGCAGGGACAAAGAGCGAGAAGAACTTCATGTTGTGGGATGGAAGGAAGACTAGTTGCGAGTTCTGAAAACCAGAAGATACTGAGGTTGAAGCATTTCGTGATGGTCTTTTATAGTAAAAAATAAAGAACAGTGTATAGTGCTTGTAGTACTTTGATCTTGTCCAGCGCTCTGCTCATGTGGTCTCAGGAACCCCTTCCAAGATATTAGTCCCTTCCAAGATATTCGCTACTATTCAGTGAGTCTCGCACACAGGTTTAATGTTTCCGACGAGAATAATGGGTCCGACATGTCGGAGGCAAAGAATCGCGGAGAAAAGAAGGCCTATCAATGTCGAAACCGAAACCTTGCTCGACAACCCCTTAGCCCCCCTCAATCCCGTACGTATTCTCAATATTCCTGATATTGAAAAAAACGGTGAGTGGATACCGTCCCCCATGTTAAGTTTAGGTCGACAGTCGCAGTAAGCTCCGAAAATGACAACCATGAATAGATAGATCAACTATGTCTTGGTAGAATAGGTTAGAACGCACATAAGACGAAGAGTCCTTGATAAGATCAAGTATCACAGGTTCCCTCGCGTCTCCTCCGCTCAATATGCCATATAGGGTAGTATATCAAGAAGGCTTGCCGTGACCTGCTTGAATGGGCGCCACGCCTCCTGAGTCCTGATGCACTCCTTACACCCGAGATCATCGAGGGTGAGTTGGCCGTCGGCTAATTGGGACTTATTTCGTCGCGCAAAAGCTCCGTATTCACAGCCAATTGGCAGAAGAGGCTACCCCACACACCACCTCCATCAGAGCGAGTCAATATTCGAGAGCCTCGATGATATGATGCGACAGAAAATTCACAAGCACTGTAAATGTAGTAAGATGGAGTGGAAAGTAGTCAAGCACCGTAGTCAAGCTGTGTGAAGTTTCAATGGGAGTGCGAAATACGATGGATTGTATGTACACTACGCAGGATAAAAGGTACTTGAGCTTTCAGAACACATATCCCTTGGTCTCTTGCTTTACCACGATCATCATCCCAGCTTTTTCGAACGGCAAAAGAGGCTGATATGCCTCCCTGTCCACCTTCATCTGTGCAGGTAAAAACAGCTCAACTGATCTCAAGCAGGATATCTCGATAGTCTTCGCCATATCAGGATCTGGAATCCAGCGAGATGATACCATGTCTACGAAAACAGCTGCATCAAACTCCGAGGATTCGAGAGTCAGTGTCAAGGAACGAAGAGATTTTACGATGGGAGGCGGAGATTCCTGTATTGGGCTTCGTTTCGAGCTGTGGAGGCTTTCAATGAAAGCTTTTGTTATGATTGGTTCAGCGGTGGAGGAGCGAGGATACGTATCAACGATGTGAAGGGCTTCCAGAGTGACACATTGCTTCAAGATTGTGACTAGTCCGCTGTCCGTCACGGCTATGTTATTCAAACTGAGGACTTGTAATGAGCAGCTCGAACGAGTGAGGAAAGATTGTATGGTGTGGAACTGCGCAAGTTCTTCCTGATTGTAGGCTCGCTCGAGCGCTAGGTTTGTCAGGCGAGGTGCCGTAAGGGAAGAAAGGACAGACGAGAAAAAGTCATCCTCGACGTTCTCCTCCCATGATGTAATCAATGTTAGAGACAGAGAGTACAGTTCTGACAGAAGTCGGGGAGGGCACGCTGCTGTAGTTGTATTCTCTCCCCTTGTACTTATAAAAAGTCGATGGATATTGGGACAATTATCGAGAACTTCAAAGAAATTTCCAGCATTAAAGTCATACTCCAAATCGCACAACGCTGAAGGCAGAGGAAAGCCTGAGCTTTGGTCCCAGAGGTAATACATCCCTAATGCATGAAAAGCGCGGAGCACAGGAATATTCCTGAGCATTTCAAGTGAACACTCATGGTCATCATGCGGGTATGATGATGAAAGACGTAGTGTGTCCAATATCGGAAGGTCGAGTGAATTCCACGTGGGGTAATTCCCGGGAAAGAAATCGGTGGCAGTGGAAAAAGAGACATGCTTCCAACGGAAAGATTGTTGTGCGATTTGTAAGAAAACAGGGTTATCGGAGCCATCAGGACGCTGTGGGCCAAAGATTGTCAAATGAAGCGGGTGAGATTTTGAACGAGCAAGATAGAGGTTGACAATGCTAGCGATCCGCCTACGAACCACTTCATCGAAGCTTTCCCAGTAGGTCAGATCAGTTATAATATTCGACCACAGCTCGGGACATCCAATAGTCAGCTGTCGCCATCGCAGGCAAACAGAGCCAAGTGTCCAAGCCAGTAAACATCCATCCGTCAAGTTATTTTCAATACATGCATAACCAAAACAGTGGCGTCAAAACCTCGTTAGGGAGCCTGCGAATGGGTGAGAGCAGCGAGTGAAGATTCTCCGCATAGGTTCGTTAGCCTTTCCCGTCGATTTTGTATGTCCGCAATGCGGATCTGAAGGCGGTGAATCTCGGATTCATAATCATCCAGATCTTTTTCTACAGATAACAGAAGTGCTGAAGTATCCGAAAGGATGTTTTCTGGAAGAGTGTTTGGGGCGCGCAAGTGTTCATACACGTCGTTTGTAACACTGACTCGTGATTTGAACACGGTGGAGTGGCACAGCGAACAGCTTTCAAGGACCATGAGAGTTCTTGACCTGTATAGAACGAAAGTTGTTGACATTCTACTCAACGCGCAAAGATTATTGACGCGTACCTGATAGATTCTTTTTCAGGCTGTCGTCGTCGTTGTGGTACTTAAATAAAAGCGAGTTTATTAGATAAGAGCCGGATAAGACTCTGGTACGGGTAACGGCCCCGGGTCCGACTAATTTCCAACGCGTACGATGGAGAGACAAAAGCAAAGTATCAAGGGAATAGTCAAGTCGTGCAATGTACGTGATTTTAGAGCCACGGGCGCAAGGTATGGTTCAAAGTATTATAATAGCTGTTGTATGTATGCTAACAGAAGCGGAAGCGCTTTCAGAACACATATCCCTTGGCGTTCTCTTGCTTTACCACAATCATCATCCCAGCCTTCTCGAACGGCAAAAGAGGCTGGTAAGCATCCTTCTCTATGGTGATCTTCTCAGGTAGAAACAGTTCAACCGATCTCAAGCAGGATATCCCGATAGTCTTTGCCATATCGGGATTTGGAATCCAGCGAGACGATATCATGCCTATGAAAACGACTGCATCAAACTTGGGGGATTTGACAGTCAGGGACAAGGAACGAAGAGACTTTGCGATGGGAGGTGGGGATGTTTGAATGGAGCTTCGTTTCAAGCTGTGGAGGCTTTCAATGAAGGCTTTCGTGATGACTGGATTAGAGTTGGGAGAGGGATCAACAACATGAAGAGCTTCGAGAGCAACACATTGCTTCAAGATGGCCACTAATTCGCTGTCAGCCACAGCTATGTTTTTTCAGAGTCAGAACTTGTAATGAGCAGCTCGAACGAGTGAGGAAAGATTGTATAGCATAAAATGGTGCGGCTTGTTCCTGATCATACAACTGCTTGACCGCTAGGTTTGTCAAGCGAGGTACTGTAAGGGAAGAAAGGACAGACGTGAGGAAGTTATCCTTGGCATTCTCCTCATTTAATGTTTTGAATGTTAGAGAGAGTGTGTGTAGGTCTGACAGAAGTCGGGGAGGGTTAACCACTATAGTTGTATTCTCCTTTCTCGTAATTCTATTGACCACAAAAAGTCGACGGAGATCTGTAAAATTAGAAAGAACATCATAGAAATTGCCAACATTGAGATCGTACGTCAACTCGTGCAACGTTGCCCTCGCTGAAGGCAGGGGAAAGCCTAAGTCTCGATGCCAGAGACAATACATCCCGATGCATGGAAAGCACGGAGAATAGGAGTGTTCTTGAGCATTTCAAGCGAACAATCATGGACATCATATGATGATGTGAGATACAGTGTGTCCAGTACGGGAAGGTCAAGCGAATCCCATATAGGGTAATTTCCAGGAGAGAATTTATCAGCATCAAAAGAGACATGCTTCCAACGGAAAGATTGTTGTGCAACTTGTAAAATAGGGTTATCAGAGCCATCATCACCGTCTGGACACCAGGGACCGCCGATGAATGTCAACCCAAGTAGATGAGATTTTGAGCGATCAAGATAGAGGTTGACGAGGCAAGTGAGCCGTCCATGAACCACTTCATCAAAGTCATCCTCTTCATAGAGATATATCACCATATTCGACCACAACTCGGGGCATTCAATAGTCAGCTGTCGCCATCGTAGGCAAACAGAGCCAAGTGTCACAGCCGATGGACATCCCTCCGTCAAGTCATTTTCGATGCAAAGATAACCAAAAACACGTGTCAAAAGTTCGTTGGGGAGCCTGCGAATGGGTGACTGTAGCGATTGGAGATTCTCCGCATGGATTCTTAGCATTTCACGTCTATTTTGTATGTCCGCAATGCGAATCTGGAAGCGATGAATCTCGGATTCGTAATCATCAAGGTCTTTCTGTACAGATGACAGGAGAGCGGGAATATCAGAGATAATGTTTTCCGGAAGAGTGTTCGTGGACCGCAGGTGTTCGTACACGCTGTTTGTAACACTGACCCGTGGTTTGAATACAGTCGAGTGGCATAGCAAGCAGCTTTCGAAAGCCATGAGAGTTTTTAAACTGTGTGAAATGAGAACTTTGACGATCTGCTTAATGCTAAAGGTTATTGACGCGTACCTAGCAGTTTTTCTTCGAGTCCAGGCCGTTGTTGTTGTTGTTGTTGTTGTCGTCCTTCAGCAAAAACTATTGTTCTCTATTAGGTAAGATTTCTGGGGCCGAGCCGATCCGACCGATCATTTAAGATATAACTGCCAAGCTCTGGCCAAAGGCAGTGGTCTTCTAAGTAACTAGCTCTGGGCTAGTATGGCAGATCAACGTTGTCAGGACGAGTGATATGTACCAGCAAAGCCACGCTAGATGAAGCTGAACAACTCACCTAGTAAGATAGTTGTAAGATAGCCACTGATGTTATGTATATCCTCAAAAAGAAAATACACCCGGGCCACATGTCCAAGTTCCAACGTGTCCAACGCAGGTAAAATTTTCACGGTGTAAGGATAATAAAATGGAGAGACGCAAGTAGTAGAGCATCAAGTGCAGTCAATTAATGTTGAAGAGCCATAAGCTTCACGTACGGTCCAAGGTATCATTAGTTGCAGAACGTAGCATAGAAATTACAAGTGCTTTTAAAATATATATTCCTCGCCTTTCTTCACCACAATCATCATCCCAGCCTTTTCAAACGGCAAAAGAGGCTGGTACGCCTCTCTGTCCACCTTCGTCTCCTCATGCAGAAACAGCTCTACCGATCTCAAGCACGATATCCCAAACGTCTCGGCCATAGCAAGACCCGGAATCCAGCGGGACGATATCATGCCTACGAAGACGGATGCATCAAACTCAGGGGATTTGACAGTCAGGGACAAGGAACGAAGAGATTTTGCGATGGGGGGCGGAGACGTTTGGATTGAACTTCGTTTCGAGCTATGGAGGCTTTCGATAAAAGCTTTTGTGATGGCTGATTCGACGGGGATGTAGGAAATAGGATCCACGATGTGGAGAGCTTCGAGAGCGACGCATTGTTTTAGGATGGCTATTAGTTCCCTGTCAGTCACGGCTATGTTTTTGAGAGAGAGGACTTGTAAAGAGCAGTTCGAGCGAGCGAGGAATGACTGTATGACATAGAATGGCGGAATATCGTTTTTTCAGACCACAAGTTCGCTGAATCACTAGGTTTGTCAAGTGGGGTGTTGTAAGAGAAGAAAGAACAGACGGCCAGCTTTCTTCAACACTCTCCTCCCTTGAACTGTCCAATGTTATAGAGAGAGAGGATAGCTCTGACAGAGTTCGGGGAGGGCAAGCCACTATAGTTGAATTCTGTCCCCTTGTCCATACAGAAAGTCGATGGATATTGGGACAATTCTCGAGAATTTCGCAGAAATTGTTGACATTTCCATCATACTGGAAGTCATGCAACATTGTCCTGGCCGAAGGTAGGGGAAAGCCCGAGCTTTGGTCCCAGAGGCAATACAGTTCCCACGCATAAAAAGCACGGAGCATAGGAGTGTTTGTGAGCATTCTAAGTGAACACTCATTGCCATCATCTGGGTCTGATGCTGAAAGGGCCAGTGTGTCAAGTATGGGAAGATCAAGTGAATTCCATGTACGGTAATTTTCGGGAAAGAGATAAGTATCAGTGGTGACAAAGACATGCTTCCAACGGAAAGATTGCTGTGCAATTTGTGAGAAAAGAGGGGTTTCAGAGTCACCAAGATACTCTGAGCCAGACATTGATAAATCCAGTGGGTGGGATTTTGAACGAGCAAGGTAGAGGTTGACGAGGCTAGCGGTCCTCCTCTGAACTGCACCGAAGCGGCCCCAGTCGGACACATTAATCGTCATATTCGACCACAGCTCTGGACATTCAATAGTCAGCTGCCGCCATCGCAGGCAAACGGAGCCAAGTGCCATAGCCGATGGACATCTGGGTCCGTAACTCAAGTCGTTTTCGATGCAGACATAACCAAAAAACGCGCGCCAAAAGTTCATTAGGGAGTTTGCGAATGGGGGCAAGTAGCGACTGGAGATTCTCCTCGTGGGTTCTCAGAAATTCGCGTCTCGTCTGTATGTCTGCAATGTGAATCTGGAGGCGATGAATCTCGGATTCATAATCACCGAGATCTTTCTCTACAGACAACAGGAGTGCTGAAGTATTGGAAAGGATGTTTTCTGGAAGGTTGTTTGCGGACCGCAAGTGTTTGTATACGTCGTTTGTAACACTGACCCGTGGTTTGAACACGGTCGAGTGGCACAACGAGCAGCTTTCGAAAGCCATGAGACTTTTTGACCTGTGAGGAATGAAGAGTTTTTCACAATCTGCTTAAACTTGCTAAAAGTCATTGACGCGTACCTGGTTAATGTTATAGATTTGCTTTGGGTTCAGGCTGTCGTCGTCGTCGTGGTTCTTCAGTAAAAAGCGTCGTTATCGATTATCTATTAGGTGAGACATGGGACATGGGCCCTGCCGGTCCGACTCAACTTTCAACAGCGGTCAGTACAAGTGATACCTTTCTCCTGGAGGAATCCTCCAGGTGAACCTGAACAACTCATCTAGGATAGCTATCAATACTATGACCTTGATATCCTCGAAAAGCAAACACGCCCAGGCCACCATTCAAATAGTGTCCCTCCAAGTTTTAACACGTTCAACACAGGCAGAATTTTCAAGCGCACTGTAAGTATGGTACAATGGAGAGACAGAGGTAGTAGAGCGTCAGGTGTGTAGTCAAGTTGTGTGTAGTTTAAAAGTCATAGTATGTCTCAAGGTATCATTGACATCAAGTGCAGAATGTAGCATAGAAATTACAAACACTTTTAAAATACATATTCCTCGCCTTTCCTCACCACAATCATCATTCCAGCTTTTTTCAAACGGTAAAAGAGGCTGGTACGCCTCTCTGTCCACCTTCATCTCCGCAGGTAGAAACAGCTCTACCGATCTCAAGCACGATATCCCAAACGCCTCGGCCATAGCAGGATTCGGAATCCAGCGGGACGATATCATGTCTACGAAGACATCCGCATCAAACTTGTTGTACCTGACGGTCAGCGTCAAGGCACGAAGCGACTTTGCGATGGGAAGCGGGGAGGTTTGGATGGAGCTCCGTTTCGAGCTGTGGAGGCTTTCGATGAACCCTTTTGTGATGGCTGGTTTGACGGGGATGTGGGAATAAGGATCAACGATATGAAGGGCTTCGAGGGTGACGCATTGCTTTAAGATGACTACTAGTTCCCTGTCAGTCACGGCTACGTTTTTAAGCGAGAGGACTTGTAAAGCGCAGCTCGAACGAGTGAAGAAGGAGTGTATGGCATGGAACGGCATGAGTTCTTCCTGATCCTCAAGTTGTTCGAGTGATAGGTTTGTCAAGCGAGGTGTTGTAAGGGAATTAAGGACAGATGCGAGGAAGCTATCCTCGGCATTCTCTTCCCTTGTCATTCTGAGTGTTATAGAGAGAGTGTGAAGCTTTGGTAGAGTCCTGGGAGGGGTAGTCCCTATATCTTCATTCTGGTCTTTCGTATTGCAGTTGACAACAGACAGGCAAGAGAGATTCGGAAAGTTATCAAGCATTTCATAGAGATTGCCGATATTAAGGTCATACTCCAAGTCGCTCAACGCCGCCAGCCGCGCGGGCAACGGAGAAGGCAAACCCTCTCTCCAGTGAAAGTGCATTCCTGGCACATGGAGCACACGGAGCATAGGAACTTTCCCAAGCATCCTGAAGACCGAGTAACCCTCAGAGTCATAGATGAATGTGTTTAGCATGGGAAGGTCAAGGGGATGAAATGCAGGGTACATTCCAAGTGGGATTACAGAGGAGAAAAAAGAGACATACTTCCACCGTGAAGAATGTTGCACAATTTCTTTGAAAACCGGATGATCGACATATTCATCATTATCATAGCGCCAAGGGATACCGAGGAACGATAATCCAAGTGGATGAGATTTCGAACGTTGAAGATAGAGAGTGACGAGGGTCGTGGTCCGCCCACCAGTTATGTCTACTCCATTCAAATCCTCCTCGTCGGAAAGTTGTACTTTTATATTTGACCACAGCTCGGGACATGCAAGAGTCAACTGTCGCCATCGCAGGCAAACAGACCCAAGTATAACAGCCGAGCCACCTTGACCGCCCGTCAAGTCATTCGTGATGCAAGCATAGCTGAAAAATCGAGCCAAAAGCTCGTTAGGGAGCTTGCGGAGGGGAGAAAATAGCGAGCGGAGGTTTTCTGCGTGAGTTCTCAGCCGCTCGCGTCTGTTTCGTACGTCCGTCATGCGGATCTGGAGCTGATGTATCTCGGATTCGTAATCATCGATATCTTTCTCTACAGACAACAGAAGCGCCGAAGTATTGGAGAGGATGTTTTCTGGAAGAATGTTTGTGGACCGTAAATGTTTGTATACGTCGTTTGTAATGCTGACTCGTGGTTTGAACACGGTGGAGTGACACAGCGAACAGCTTTCGAGGACCATGAGAGTTCTTGACCTGTATAGAACGAAATTTATTGACAATCTACGCGCAAAGATTGTTGACGCATACCTGCTAGATTCTTTTTCAGGCTGTTGTCGTCGTTGTGGTACTTGAATAAAAGCGTTATCGTTATGTTTATTAGATAAGACCCTGGTAAGGGTAACGGCCCTGGCTGGTCCGACTGAATCCGATACATTCAAGTCCAACTCATGTTCCAACTCGTCCAGTAAGTACAGTAAAATTTCAAGCGCACCGTACATGATGGAGAGAGTATCAAGGGAATAGTCAAGTCGTGCGATAGTACGTCATTTTAGAGCCACGGGCGCAAGGTATGGTTCAAAGTACTAATAACTGTTGTATGTACGATAAGCGTCGAGATAGAAGCGCTTTCAGAACACATATCCCTCGGCATTCTCTTGCTTTACTACGATCATCATCCCGGCCTTTTCGAACGGCAAAAGAGGCCGGTAGGCGTTCTTGTTCATGGCCATCTTTGGAGGTAGAAACAGCTCGACTGATCTCAAGCACGATATTCCGATAGTCTTCGCCATATCAGGATTAGGAATCCACCGAGATGATATCATGCCTACGAAGACGGCTGTATCAAAGTCAGAGGATCCGACAGTCAGGGACAAGGAACGAAGAGATTTTACGATGGGAGGCAGAGACGTCTGGATTGAACTTCGTTTCGAACTGTGGAGGCTTTCAATGAAAGCTTTCGTGATGACTGATGGCGTTCTACCACGGAGACATTTATCAACAATGTGAAGGGCTTCGAGAGTGGCACATTGCTTCAAGATCGTCACTAATTCACTGTCAGTCATGGCTATGTTTTCGAGAGTAAGAATCCGTAATGAGCAGCTCGAACGAACGAGGAATGACTGTATGGCGTAGAACGGCACGATATGTTTTGGATTGTAAAATTGCTGGATGACTAGGTTTGTCAAGTTGGGTGCCGTAAGGGATGAAAGAACAGATGGGAGCCAGCTAGCTTCAGTATTCTCCTCCGTTGACGTCCATAATAAAGAGAGAAAGTATAGCTCTGACAGAAGTCGAGGAGGGCGAGCCACTAAAGTTGCATCTGGTCCCCCCGGATTTACAGAAAGTCGATGGATATCGGGACAATTGTCAAGAATTTCGTAAAAATTGTCGAGATTACCGCCATAACTGAAGTCGCGCAACGTCGTCCTTGCTGAAGGCAGGGGAAAGCCTGAGTTTCGGTCCCAATGGCAATCCATTTCCGATGCACGGAAAGCATGGAGCATAGGAGTGTTTTTGAACATTTCAAGTGAACACTGATAGAGAAGACCGTGTGGGTGTGATGATGAAAGATCCAAAGTGTCCAATATAGGGAGGTCGAGTGAATCGAACGCAGGGTAAATTTGGGGAGAGAGATCAGATTCAGTATAAAACGAGACATGCTTCCAACGGAACGATTGTTGTGCCAGTGGTTTGAAAATGGGGTTATTAGAGCCATCATTGCGTCCAGGACCGCCGGTAAAACTTAATCTAAGTGGATGATGTCTTGAACGATCAAGACAGAGGCTGACAAAGGCCGCGCGCCGCCTATGGTCGAAGTTTTCCTCGGAGTATTCCTCGTCGAAAAGGGGAATCGCCATATTCGACCACAGTTCGGGACATCCAATCGTAAGCTGGCGCCATCGCAGGCAAACAGAGCCAAGTATCAAAGCAGAGGGACATCTGTCCATCAAGTCGTTTTCGATGCAGACATAACCAAAAACGCGCGTCAAAAGTTCATTAGGGAGTCTGCGAATGGGTGAAAGTAGTGATTGGAGATTCTCCTCGTGGGTTCTCAGAGACTCGCGTCTCGTCTGGATATCTGCAATGTGAATCTGGAGGCGATAAATCTCGGATTCGTAATCATCGAGATCTTTCTGTACAGATGAGAGGAGAGCCGGTATATCAGAGATGATGTTTTCTGGAAGAGTGTTTGTAGACCGCAGGTGTTCGTACACGTCGTTTGTAACACTGACTCGCGGTTTGAACACGGTCGAGTGACATAGCGAACAGTTTTCGAAGGCCATGGGAGTTTTTAAAACTGCGTGTAATGAAGCTTTTTGACGATCTGCTCAAGGATAAAAGATATTGACGCGTACCTGTTAGATTTGCTTCGAGCTCAGGCTGTTGTTGTTGTCGTCGTCGTGGTTCTTCAGTAAAAAGCGTTATCGCTCTCTATTAGGTAAGATCCTTGAAGGGGCCGAGCCGGTCCGAATGATCAGACGAACTACCAGGCTTCGATGGACAGAAATGTAGATACACTTTATCTAGGGCCGCTCCAGGCAAATTCCGAGTAGGTGGGTCTTCTAAGTAATCAGCTTCGGGCTATGGCAGATCAACGTTGAGTTAGTACGATACCAGCAAAGCCACGTTTGGCCTCAGGCCTGGGTGAAGCTGAACAACTCATTTATTTAAGATAGCTATCGATACTATGACCTTGACATCCTCAAAAAGAAAACACACCCGGGACACCATTTAAATAAATAGTGCACCGCCAAGTTCCAAGGCTTGCGAGTCAACGCGGGTAAAATTTTCACAGCCGCCTGTAGCTGTAGTAGTAGAACGGAGAGACAGTAGTAGAGCATCAACTGGGCAGTCAAGTAATGAGCAGCTGAAGAGCCATAAGTCATAGTATATCTCAAGGTATCATTGACATTAGGTGCAGAACATAGCATAAAAATTACAAACACTTTTAAAATACATATTCCTCGCCTTTCTTCACCACAATCATCATCCCAGCCTTTTCAAACGGCAAAAGAGGCTGGTACGCCTCTCTGTCCACCTTCGTCTCCTCATGCAGAAACAGCTCCACCGATCTCAAGCACGATATCCCAAACGCCTCGGCCATAGCAGGATTCGGGATCCAGCGGGACGATATCATGTCTACGAAGGCATCCGCCTCAAACTCGATCATGTATTGGACGTCCAGCGTCAAGGAACGAAGCGACTTTGCGATGGGAAGCGGGGATGTTTGTATGGCGCTCCGTTTTGAGCTGTGGAGGCTTTCGATGAACGCTTTTGTGATGGCTGGATTGGGGGGAAAAGGGTCGACGATGTGGAGAGCTTCGAGGGCGACACAGTGTTTCAGGATGGCTACTAGTTCCCTGTCGGTCACAGCTACGTTTTTTGAGAGAGAGGGCTTGTAAGGAGCAGCTGGAACGGGTGAGGAAGGAGTGTATGGCATGGAACGGTGTGAGTTCTTCCTGTTCCTCGATTTGCTCGAGCGATAGGCTTGTCAGGTGAGGTGTGGTAAGGGAAGTAAGGACAGATGTGAGGAAGTTATCCTCGTCGTTCTCCCCTATTATCGTGGAGAATCTTAATGAGAGAGTGTGAAGCTTCGGTAGAATCCTGGGAGGAGTAGCGCGTATATCTTCATTCTCGTCTTTCGTATTATAGTTGACAACAGAAAGGCGAGAGAGATTCGGACAGTTATCGAGCATTTCATAGAAATTGCCGATATTGAGGGCATACTCCACGTCGCTCAACGTTGTCTGCCGCGCGGGCAACAGAGAACCCAAGCCTTCTTTCCAGTAAAAGCGCATTCCTGACGCGTGGAAGGCACGAAGCATAGGAACTTTCTCAAGCATCTCGAGCGAACAGTCCGAGTCTCCCTCAGAGTCATACGTCAGTGTGTCCAGCATCGGAAGGTCGAGGGGATAAAATGCAGGGTACAGCCCGAGTGAGATCATAGGGGCAGAAAACGAGACATCCTTCCACCGTGAAGAATGCTGCGCAATTTCTTTATAAACCGCATGATCAACGTATTCGTCGTTATCGTAGCGCCAAGGGATACCGAGGAATGATAGTCCAAGTGGATGAGTTTTCGAGCGCTGGAGATAGAGGGCGACGAGGGCAGTGGTCCGCCCACCGGCTCCATCATCCAAATCCCCGTCGTCGGGAAGTTGTACTTTTATGTTCGCCCACAGCTCGGGACACGCAAGAGTCAACTGGCGCCATCGCAGGCAGACAGACCCAAGCGTAACAGCCGAGCCACCTTGGCCGTACATCAAGTCATTTTCTATGCACACGTAGCTGAAAACTCGGACCAGAAGCTCATTAGGGAGCTTGCGGATGGGAGAAAACAGCGAGCGGAGGTTTTCTGCGTGAGTTTTCAGCCTCTCGCGTCTGTTTCGTACGTTGGTCATGCGGATCTGGAGCCGATGCATCTCGGATTCGTAGCCATCGAGGTCTTTTTCCACGGATTGTATGAGCGCTGAGGCGTCTGAGAGGAGGTTTTCTGGGAGAGCGTGTGCGCAGCGCAGGTGTTCGTACACTCTGTTTGTGATGTTTACTTGCGGTTTGAACGCGATGGAGTGACAGTGCGAGCAGCTTTCGAAGGACATGAGTTGTTCTTGACCTGTGAGGGATGTAGCTTGTTGAACGTGTACTAAATATTAGGAATTATTCACGCGTACCTGGTGGTGTTGACTTTGATGTCGAGATAGAGCTGTCGCCGTCGCGTTAAAAGAAAAAGGAAAAGGGGTATTTTTCGTGATTAGGTCATCTCCCTTGTACGAACCTTCGTGCGAAAATCGTCAACTAGTTCATCAGCGATATCGATGACCTGCAGGATCTGCAGGGAAACGAAAACTAAGAAAGAGTCAATCAAGGGTTCAACCAAGAGTATTTCATTCGTAAATCACAGTCGTACGGTGCAAGGTACGGTGTGCGCTTGTTGCTCATCACCTCTTATCAACGTCGGTTTAGTCCATCTTCAACTTGGATAATTCAAACGGTTGCATGCATTTACACTTTATACACATAACACACACATGTAGATATGTATCCTCGAAAAGAAAAACCCACAGCCATTACCCCCAAAGCATCGATATGATAAAAGTTTCAAGGCGCACCGTAAAGAACTCTCTGCATGATATAAATATAATGTAAATAATTTAATTCGTCGAGTAGCGAGCGGAAGGGGCGGAAGGAACCGCGTAGGGACCTGTAGAATGGGAAGATTGCATCAGTATGGCGCAAGGGAATAATCGAAAATGGTAACTCACCGAAAATTGGAAAATGGCTACCACGTCTATACACCAGAAAAAAACTGAGGAGCTCGAATAGGGCTAACACGATGGAACTTCCGAGTTACATCCACTTGTACATGTTGGGCACATGCACTCCTCCGCCAAGACGAGACTAATTTTCTCATCCTGGTGAGATTGTGCCTCGAGAACACCGGGGGCTCTAGTAGGGCTCGAAGAAGGGCGTTGGAAATATATGCACACGCTCGTGTACCTCGAGACACCGTCCAATGAGGCAACATGGGTTAAATTAGAAACATGGTGGGCAGGAATGGGAGCCTTCTCCGAGTCCAAGTCTGAATTCGAATGGAGTGGTGGTCGAGTCGAAGAGAAAAAGCGGTAATAGAGGGGGATCATAGAGTATACCAGTAACATGGCAGAGACTTCGATAGCAGCCACCTCGAATGAACGGCTGGCCATGGTAGTGAAGCGGGAAATAACACCGGGAAGAGCTCGTTCGAGGAATTCAGAGATGCTGATACAGGAGGTTCTAGTGGAAGTGGATGAAGGCTCCCGCAATCGATTGTAGAGGCTATCATTGACGATGATAATCGCCAAAAGAAAGACTACGTAGCAAGCCTGCAAAAAGGGGTACCTGGCTTGCCGCAGTGGCTTCAGATCATTTAACCTCTGCAGCCCTTCCAGATCACTTGAGTCGTTCTGGGACCCTTTGGATCGAAAAAGAGTCCATTGCTTGAACACGGATCTAAGAACCGCTATGAAAACCCCGTACCATGCGAACACCCATGCGCCAAATGCCAGTGCGGCGGCCTGAACTCGCGTGTGCCACTCGATAGTCTCCAATGCCTGTGCAGCAAGTTCCAGCTGTCGTCTCGAAGCGTTTGGGGCAACAAATAGAACGAAAATCCGAGGGAACGAGAGCACGGTTTCCGAAATGACAACGAGAGATATTATGAGAGACAGAACGACGAGAAAGAGGCTGAGGCAGACGCTGAATGTCGAAGATTCGGGTTCAGGCCTGGAGAGTTTCTCGTGTGCCGGACGACTGGAAGAGTCCATGGCAGCTTAGAGGGAAAGCTACCATGCGAACGGGAGATACCTATATGGAAAGATTTGACACGCCAAGGAAATAATAGTTCCGAGAGCGAACTAATTTTGATCACATGTTCCCGGAGTTATGCACTGCTCGGTCGGGGCCCGACGCCGCCATATAACCACTAGATCCGCAAATGAACAATTTTGCTCCACAAATCCAATGATATTCCAAGTAGTCGCTTCATCCTCCCTGCTCAGTGCCTAACCTGCTCTCCAGCCCAGCTCGTTTTGCGTCTGTATTCCGACACTACAATTCAAGGTCTAGGCCTCGAGAGTGTTCGCATTTTCTGTGCTTCAGTGCAGAAAGAGAGACGCGAGGTTTAGAGATGCTCAATTCTCATTTCATCTCGTCCCCTCGTTTCACAACGGCCCTAAGAAATTTGATACGCCCCATTTGGAAGAATTGAGCGCAATTATCCAAAACACGCATCTCAATCACCTCTCAGAATTTGCTCAGTTTCCTCTGTGGTCCTTTTTAGTTTTTCAGATCCATTCCTTGCTCAACAGTACTACCTTAAAACAAGCACTTCACGATTTCCACTACATGATTTATTTCTCTGGAAGGAAATCGAATTTACGGGGCACAATAGTGGTATTGCAGATTCTTTGATCATCCACGAGGCCAACGAATTTTTGGTGTCCACATTCTTTTTCCTAAAACGAAAGATTTTCGAAGCGGTTTTTTGGGGTGTTCATCAGGGATCCTTCTTCACCATCAATGGTGAGCGTTTTACATGTCTTGGCGCAGATCTCCCTGGTTAACCTGAAACGCTGGGTTATTCGCACACAGGGCCACGCATCCTCGAGGAGTAAGAGGGAGGTAAGAGGGGGTAAGTAGAGGAAAGGATTACATCGTTGTACCCGGATTACACAGTGGCAAAACTTCAGTCAAGAAACCAGGTGGGGTTGGGTCGGAAAACTTCCTGTTCTGGCAAGAAAAAGTCTACAAGAGGTAAGTAGAAATTCAGGCTCGATACTTATTACGGCTGAAATCACCGCTACGCTGATGAGGCAGTTCTGTCAAATCAGTAAAACATGGAGTCGCTCCGCACGGCAATTTTCCAACGGCTTCTGAGAGCAGTTCCTATTCCCTTCGGCGTTACATGGACCAAGCCATGTAAGTAGTAGAAAATCCTTCGCTCAGGCTCTTTCCTTCCAAGCTCGGTAGCAAGTTTAGTAGTCACCTCATCTCACCTTTTAATACCCTTATCACAATCTAGATTTCCCATGGCACTCTGGCAACGCGAGTCTGACAGAAACTCGGGCTTCCAAGTCTCCCCAGTAGTAGCCAGTGAGGGAGATTAGCTCGAAAGTAGCTACAAAAATTAGCTATCTCATAAAATGGTGCGATATCCTTGTCATCTGATGTACTCCTTGTAATCGATTAATCATAGGAGGTTCCCTTAAGATCAAAGAACCCGGAAAGGCTATCAGCTAGCATGGAGCCAAGGATACATATATAAGCAGACAGTTCGATATGAAGTACTTTCCTCGCTTGCTGGTCAAGCTCAGAACCTGTCTTACCCGTCAAAACAGTAAGAACCCGTTTTCCTTCCACCAATAGCAGTTAGTAATAACCTCTTCCATACTAAGCTCTTCTGATGCGACTTCATTTCACAACATTTGCGCTCATTTTTGGCATGGTCTCTGGTACCTATGCTGCGCCGATGGACAATAAGCATGACTCCGGCTGGGAATCCGTGAGTCTTGGTGTATTTTACTTCTCTGATCAAGAATTCCAACCTTTGCATAGGATGCAACCGTCACAAGCCACATTTCAAAGCACTTCAACCGTGTCCATATCGAATTTGGTGCCCCTATTGTACTAACCCTTCGGGGTAGCGCTGCTGCCGAATTCAGTAACTTCATGCTCAACCTGCAAACTCAGCTTGAGACAAAGAAAGCCCAGAAAGCACTGGGTTATGGAGCGATCAAGGGGAGGTTTTTATATCCCATGACGATGAGCGACTTCCGGACATTGGCACAGGGAAATCGACAATACTTTCGTTCCAGATGGAAGGTCCGCCTATGTGTCCATGTACAGTCGATGTAGATATACGAAATGTCGAAAGCAGCCTCAAAATTACTGGGAAGGCTAAAACCCAGATTTATCTGCCTATTGAGAGGGTGGTTCGTTAGTTGTATGTTTACTTGCCATTGAAATATGTCCATATCATAGCGAATCGACGAAAGCGACAAGCCTCGTATGTTCAAGTTGTGCAAAGAAATAATTATTACTAGATGCACAAAGTCGGCGATACGATAACGGCCACGATAACGGCCACTCCTGATAGACTTCAGCTTTGAAGAGCTGAAGTCGTTTTAAGTCCCAAATTTCGACGAATTAGTCATGATCTGATAACGCGCAAGTGTGTGAGCGTGGAAAAGTGGGTTCATTGATCATGAACGCCACACGGGCGTTTAAACTTGTTCTTATACGTCCATGTCGTCCTCCACCCCAGCACGCAAAACCACTGTCATTCATAGCTCCAACCATGGCTCTTCCAAGTCTAAAGGCTCTCAGAAATCTTCTCAGAAAGATTTGTTGGACCTCATGCGTCCAGAACTTGGGGAACAAACTTGGGTTCTTCCCACCGACGCACTTGCCCGGGCGCTTTCAGCCAAGCACAGAAAGCCCAATACTGGTCGTATGAAACTCGACTCCGAAAATTCCGATCGCTTGAAATATTACGACGCAGACATCGATAAACTCGAACCTGTGATCGATATGGCTTCTCATCACTTTGTGAATTCGAATCCCGCTTCACTTTTACAAGTTTCGTCCAAGGCCCTTGAACGAGATCACTATCCGGGGCTGTGTGATTTTTTTAAACCAATGTGTCAATTCCTGTGCTACTGCCTCCATCACCATGAGCCCAACAGGACTGTCTTTGTTAAACATCTCAAATTCTTTATTTGGGATAAAAGTATGAAGGATGGGATTGATGAGGCTGAACCTCTCAAACCCGACCTAGCAGGTTTATTCTGTAAGGAGGTGCCCGGTGAACTTTACTGGAGTCCGCCAGCCGGAGGCACGCAGATGAAGATTCCAGTAGAGGTTAAAAGTTCATGGCCGGACCTGGTCCTTCAGGCGGGAACATATGCTCGTTCCTTATTCAGTGCCGCTCCGCTCCGCCAATATGCCCTGGTCCTTGGTTATAATCAGAAAGACCGCGACTTCCGTTTTCTTGTTTTCCACAGGGGTGGACTTACTGCATCTAACCCGCTCAAACTCAAGGATGCGAACGATCAGGAAGATTTCGTCCGACTTTTTATGTCCATTTTTACATGGAAGGACCGCGGTGACGCTGGTTTACCCGGATGGTGTAATGAAAATCAAGCTTATCTCCCTGGCCGTGGGGACGTCGAACACTTCCTCGTCAACATCGAACGACTCCTGCACCGTAGCACCTGTGTCCGTGGTCGTTCTCCTCGTGTGTGGGGTTTTAAGATTCCAGATATGATGAAAAAGGTTCCGCAGGTCCCGCCAACTATGACGCCTCTCATCCCTATCACTCAGACCGTTCGACGTTCACAGAGGGTTCAGGAAAAAAAACGCGCTGAAGGCCCAAAGCCCAGCGGGCTCACAGAGCCAACTGCACCCAAATTCTGGTACCCGTAGGTCTAGAGGCGAGCAGGCGAACTCTGCGTCAAACCCCCCGATGGATAAAGGTGAGTGTTCTTTGCATTCGTGTACTATCTTCTAAGATTCGCTGGCAGCTGAACTCATCACGATCTCTCCCGAGTACGCCGCAGGCGAGATCGTGAAATATATTCCGCTCGCGGTCGATTGGCATCCGTCCCAATATCCGCTTCTCCTTGGGCCCGGCGTATCAGCAGTTTTGAAGAGCTCTTGGGTCTCCTTGTTTGGTGCAGTTATCGAGCCAAAGGTGCGTGGTGACTGCAGTGGAATGTTTGGCTTGCCAAAGCATGTGTATTCGTTTTGGGCATACCATACCGATACCTGCATCACTACGAACCACCTTTTCCTCCCATCTTCCGATCTTGACACAGAGGCTATGGAAGAATACCGATGGCACTTATACAAGAAAGATACCGAACGCCCGGATTATCGCGCGCTATTGGTGCAAGTGATGCAGGATGCGGGATCTAGTCTTGTGTCCGCTCCTGATCTGCAGTCGCTGATTACAGCAATTACTCACGCACATATTGGTGCGTCCTTCACTTTCGTTATACTTGTGCAATACTGACGCCACATGACATTAGGCTACTACAATATGATCCAGCGCTCATATCAACATCGCGACGTTAGCATCTGGAACATTCTCGCACCAAACCAGCTCTCTGAATGTGATATCGCCTTCACCATTGACCAGCCGAATGCCGTACAAGAAGAAATTCTGCAGCTTTGCAAGGATTTGTCAATCAAGAAGCAACATGCTGCTATCCTGATCGATGCCGATATGGCGATCGACTGGAACACATATTTCGACAAAGCACATGGAGGTACAAAATCGGTAAGTATTCTTGTTGTGTCTTTATTTGCTTAATGTAACTTATACATGGATGTTGTACAGGGTACTGAAGCTTTTATGTCCCGTTGGTTGTTGAATCCAGCTCTGACAGATCACATTCATTCGCCATTGGACGACTATTGGTCTTTCTATTTTGTTGCACAGTGGGCATGCGTTTTCAATCCGTTGTCGTCATATGGTGTCAAGGACGCGGCACTCATCCTATACTGGCGCGCGTCGCTAGATGGATCGAGAAAAGATAGAGACACAGCAACCACAGATATCACCAAAGACCCGATGAGCGCAAATAAGCATGGAGAGTTCTTACGCCAAGCTCAGCCATTTCTCAAGGCTTGGGCTAACTCCCTTGATTCGCTACAAGATGAAGTGATTGACATCCCGATAAGCCTGAGTTGTGAGGTATTTTCCGATATTGCAGACCGAGGGCTACTTTCTTTCTTAAAAGTTGCTCACAAGTTCCTGCTGCCTACATCGTCTACGAAATAGATTATACCTGTTGTTATGTTATCTTGTCGATCTGAGAGCTCCATGTACACGATAGCTTACCTCTTGGACCACGCTGCGTAGAATATCCTTCCTTCTTTCCAATCTATTTGTCCATTGCATTGTAATTTGTCTATGAGGTGAGAGCCTTAATAGAGCAACAAATGGTGCCGTCGATGGCAGCTATCCCGATGTACTTCAGTTTGAAAGCTGAAGTCGTTCCTATCGTGGATTCGTGAATGCGCAAGCGTGGAAAAGTCGACACGTTACGGCACACGAGCGCTTAAACTTGCTCCATGTTGTCCTCCACCCCGCCACGCAAATCTACTACCAGTCATAACTCTAACCATGGCCCTTACCAGTCCTAAATCTCCTCAGAATGATTTGATAGACCTCATGCGTCCAGAGCTTGAAGGACAAACTTGGACTCTTCCCACCGACATGCTTGCCCGCGGGCTTTCAGCCAAGCAGAGAAAGCCTGATGCTGACCCTCGGAAACTCGAGTCTGAACATTCCGATCGTTTGGAATATTACAACATAGACATCGATAAACTCGAACCTGTAATCGAGAAAGCATCTCATCACTTTGTAAATTCAAATCCCGCTTTACTTTTTAGCCTCAGATGAGCCCGTTGAACGAGCTTTCTATCCGGGGCTGTGCAATTTTCTAAACGGATGTGTAAATTCCTGTGCTACTGCCCTCCGTCACCATGAGCCCAACAGGCCTGTCTTTCTCCAACGCCTAAAATTCTTTACTTGGCACAAAAGTACGAAGGATGGGATTGATGAAGCCGAACCTCTCAAACCCGACCTCGCAGGTTCATTCTGTGACGAGGCGCCCAGTGAACTTTACTGGAGTCCGCCATCCGGAGGCACACAGATGAAGATTCCAGTAGAGGTTAAAAGTTCATGGTCGGACCTGGTTCTTCAGGCAGGAACATATGCTCGTTCCTTATTCAGTGCCGCTCCGCTCCGCCAATATGCCCTGGTCCTTGGTTATAATCAGAAAGACCGCGACTTCCGTTTTCTTGTTTTCCACAGGGGGTGGACTCACTGCATCTAAGCCGCTCAAACTCGAGGATGTGAATGATCGGGAAGATGTTGTCCGACTTTTTATGTCCATTTTTACATGGAAGGACCGCGGTGACGCTGGTTTTCCCAGATGGTATAATGAAAATCAAGCTTGTCCCCCTGGCCGTCAGGACGGTGAACACTTCCTCGTCAACATCGAACGGCTCCTGCACCATAGCACCTGTGTCCGTGGTCGTTCTACTCGTGTGTTTGGTTTCAAAATTCCAGATACGACGAAAAAGGACCCGCCAGCTGCAACGCCTCTTATCCCTGTCACTGAGACCGTTCGACGTTCACAGGAAAACGTGGAGAAAGAGAAAGCTAAAAGCCAGGGAACGGGCCCGCTGGGCTCACAGAGCCAACTGCACCCAAATTCTGGTACCCGTAGCTCAAGAGGCGAGCAGGCGAACTCTGCGTCAAACCCCCCGATGGATAAAGGTGAGTGTTCTTTGCATTCGTGTACTATCTTCTAATATTCGCTGGCAGCTGAACTCATCACGATCTCTCCCGAGTACGCCGCAGGCGAGATCGTGAAATATATTCCGCTCGCGGTCGATTGGCATCCGTCCCAATATCCGCTTCTCCTTGGGCCCGGCGTATCAGCAGTTTTGAAGAGCTCTTGGGTCTCCTTGTTTGGTGCAGTTATTGAGCCAAAGGTGCGTGGTGACTGCAGTGGAATGTTTGGCTTGCCAAAGCATGTGTATTCGTTTTGGGCATACCATACCGATACCTGCATCACTACGAACCACCTTTTCCTTCCATCTTCCGATCTTGACACAGAGGCTATGGAAGAATACCGATGGCACTTATACAAGAAAGATACCGAGCGCCCGGATTATCGCGCGCTATTGGTGCAAGTGATGCAGGATGCGGGATCCAGCCTTGTGTCTGCTCCTGATCTGCGATCGTTCATTACAGCGATTACTCACGCACATATTGGTGCGCGCTTCACTTTCGTTATACTTGTGCGCCACTGACGCTGCATGACATTAGGCTACTACAATATGATCCAGCGCTCGTATCAACATCGTGACGTTAGCATCTGGAACGTTCTCGCACCGAACCAGCTCTTTGAATGTGATATCGCCTTCACAATTGACCAGCCGAACGCCATACAGAAAGAAATTCTACAGCTCTGCAAAGATTTGTCAATTGAGAAGCAACATGCTGCTATCCTGATCGATGCCGATATGGCGATCGACTGGAACACATATTTCGATAGAGCACATGGAGGTACAAAATCGGTAAGTGTACTTGTCGTATCCGTTTCTTTGCTTTGTATAACTTATACATGGGTGTTGTATATGTTGTACAGGGTACTGAAGCCTTTATGTCTCGTTTGTTGTTGGATCCAACTTTCCAGAGCACATCCATTCGCCATTGGACGACTATTGGTCTTTCTATTTTGTTGCACAGTGGGCATTTGTTTTCAACCCTTTGTCGCTGAATGGTGTCCAGAACCAAGCACCCATCCAACGTTTGCGTGAATTGCTCGATGGATCGCCGAGTAACAGAGATACAGCAACCGCGGACATCACTAAATACCCGATGACTGCAAATAGGTATGGAGAATTCTTACAACAAGCTCAGCCATTTCTCGAAGCCTGGATTGACTCCCTTTATTTGCTGGGGCGTACATGGGTTGACACGCCAGAGAGCCTGAAATGCGAAGTATTTTCCGATATTGCAGACCGAGGTTTACTTTCGTTCTTAAAAGTGGCTCACAAGTTCCTGCTGTCTACATCGTCTACAAAGTAGATTTGTTGTTATGTTATCTTGTCAGTCTGCGCACTCTGTGTACCCGATAGCTTACCTCTTGGACCACACTATGTAGAATATCCTTCCTTCTTTCCAATCTATTTGTCCATTGCATTGTTCTGATGTGAGTGGCCGTTGGAGCCTTAATAGAGCGGAAAATGGTGCCGTCGATAGCAGCTAATCCAGATGTACTTCCGTTTGAAAGCTGAAGTCGTGTGTTAGACCAATTTCGAACGCACAAGCGTGGAAAAGTGGGTTGACACATGGGCGCTTAAACTTGCTCTATGTTGTCCTCCACCCCGTGACGCGAATCTACTACCAGTCATAACTCCAACCAGTTACCATGTCCCTTACCAGTCCTAAATCTCCTCGGAAAGATTTAATAGACCTCATACATCCAGAACTTGAAGGACAAACTTGGACTCTGCCCACCGACATGCTTGCCCGCGCGCTTTCAGCCAAGCAGAGAAAGCCAGATGCTGGCCCTCTGAAAACTCGAGTCCAAAAAATTCCGATCGTTTGGAATATTACAACATAGACATCGATAAGCTCAAACCTGTAATCGAGAGAGCTTCTCATCACTTTGTAAATTCAAACCCCACTTTACTTTTAGATGAGCCTGTTGAACGAGCTTTCTATCCGGGGCTGTGCAATTTTCTAAACAGATGTGTAAATTCTTGTGCTACTGCCCTCCGTCACCATGAGCCTAACAGGCCTGTCTTTCTCCAACGTCTCGAGTTCTTTACTTGGGACAAAAGTATGAAGGATGGGATTGATGAAGCTGAACCTCTCAAACCCGATCTGGCAGGCTTATTCTGTAACGAGGCGCCCAGTGAACTCTACTGGAGTCCGCCATCCGGAGGCACACAGATGAAGATTCCAGTAGAGGTTAAAAGTTCATGGTCGGACCTGGTTCTTCAGGCAGGAACATATGCTCGTTCCTTATTCAGTGCCGCTCCGCTCCGCCAATATGCCCTGGTCCTTGGTTATAATCAGAAAGAGCGCGTCTTCCGTTTTCTGGTTTTCCACAGGGGTGGACTCACGGCATCTCACCCGCTCGAACTCGACGATGCGGGCGATCAGAAAGATCTCGTCCGACTTTTTCTATCCATTTTTACCTGGAAGGACCGCGGTGATGCTGGTTTACCCAGATGGTGTAATGAAAATCAAGCCTGTCTCCCTGGCACTCAGGACGTCGAACACTTCCTCGTCAACATCGAACGGCTCCTATACCGTAGCACCTGTGTCCGTGGTCGTTCTACTCGTGTGTTTGGTTTCAAGATTCCAGATACGACGAAAAAGGACCCGCTAGCTGCGACGCCTCTCATCCCTACCACTGAGACCGTTCAATGTTCACAGAGAATTCAGGAAAACGTGGGGAAAGCCAAAGGCCAGGGAACGGGCCCGCTGGGTTCACAGGGCCAGCTGCATTCACATTCTGGTACCCGTAGCTCTAGAAGCAAGGAGGTGAACTCGGCGTCGAACTCCCCGAACTCCCTGATCGACAAAGGTGAGCATTCCTTGCATTCATGTACTATCTTCTAATATTCGCTGGCAGCTAAACCCATCACGGTCTCTCCCGAGTACGCTGCGGCGAGAGCGTGAACTATATTCCGCTCACGGTCGATTGGCATCCGTCCCAATATCCGCTTGTCCTTGAGCCCGGCGTATCAGCAATTTTGAAGAGCTCTTGGGTCTCCTTGTTCGGTGCAGTCATCGAACCAAAGGTGCGTGGTGACTGCAGTGGATGTTTGGCTTGCCAAAACATGTGTATTCGTTTTGGGCATACCATACAGATACCTGCATCACTACAAACCACCTCTTCCTTCCGCCTTCCCATCTTGACACAGAGGCTATGGAAGAATATCGATGGCATTTATACGAGAAGGGAGATACTGAGCGCCCAGATTATCGCGCGCTATTGATACAAGTGATGCAAGATGCGGGATCCAGCCTTGTGTCCGCTCCCGATCTGCAGTCGCTGATTACAGCAATCACTCACGCCCATATTGGTGCGTGCTTCATCTTCATTCATACTTCTGTGCTACTCACGCCGCGTTAAATTTTGTAGGCTACTACAATATGATCCAGCGCTCATATCAACATCGCGATGTTAGCATCTGGAACATTCTCACACCGAACCAACTATCTGAATGCGATATAGCATTCACCATTGACCAGCCGACCGCCGTACAGAAGGAAATCCTACAGCTATGCAAAGATTTGTCAATCAAGAAGCAACATGCTGCTATTCTGATCGATGCCGATATGGCAATCGACTGGACCACATATTTCGTTAAAGCGCACGGGGGTACAAAATCGGTAAGTGTTCTCCCTGCATCTGCTGCGTTTCCTTGCTTAACATGGATGTTGTACAGGGTACTGAGGCTTTTATGTCTCGTCGGTTGTTGAACCCAGCTTTGCCAGATCACATCCATTCGCCATTGGACGACTATTGGTCTTTCTATTTTGTTGCACAGTGGGCATGTGTTTTCAATCCTTTGTCGCTAGACGGTGTCCAGAATCGCGCACCTATCCAACGTTGGCGTGCATTGCTCGATGGATCGCCGAGTAACAGAGATACAGCAACCGCGGACATCACTCAAGACCCGCTGAATGCAAATCAGCACGGAGAATTCTTACGACAAGCTCAGCCATTTCTTGAAGCCTGGAATGACTCCCTTCGTCTGCTGGGGCGTAGCTGGGTCGACATGCCAGAGAGCCTGAAACGTGAAGTATTTTCTGATTTCGCGGATCGAGGGTTACTTTCTTTCTTAAAAGTTGCTCACAAGTTCCTGCTGCCTACATCATCTACGAAATAGATTATACCTGTTGTTATGTTATCTTGTCGATCTGAGAGCTCCATGTACACGATAGCTTACCTCTTGGACCACGCTGTGTAGAATATCCATCCTTCTTTCCAATCTATTTGTCCATTGCATTGTAATTTGTCTATGAGGTGAGAGCCTTAATAGAGCAACAAATGGTGCCGTCGATGGCAGCTATCCCGATGTACTTCAGTTTGAAAGCTGAAGTCGTTCCTATCGTGGATTCGTGAATGCGCAAAGCGTGGAAAAGTCGACACGTTACGGCACACGAGCGCTTAAACTTGCTCCATGTTGTCCTCCACCCCGCCACGCAAATCTACTACCAGTCATAACTCTAACCATGGCCCTTACCAGTCCTAAATCTCCTCAGAATGATTTGATAGACCTCATGCGTCCAGAGCTTGAAGGACAAACTTGGACTCTTCCCACCGACATGCTTGCCCGCGGGCTTTCAGCCAAGCAGAGAAAGCCTGATGCTGACCCTCGGAAACTCGAGTCTGAACATTCCGATCGTTTGGAATATTACAACATAGACATCGATAAACTCGAACCTGTAATCGAGAAAGCATCTCATCACTTTGTAAATTCAAATCCCGCTTTACTTTTAGCCTCAGATGAGCCCGTTGAACGAGCTTTCTATCCGGGGCTGTGCAATTTTCTAAACGGATGTGTAAATTCCTGTGCTACTGCCCTCCGTCACCATGAGCCCAACAGGCCTGTCTTTCTCCAACGCCTAAAATTCTTTACTTGGCACAAAAGTACGAAGGATGGGATTGATGAAGCCGAACCTCTCAAACCCGACCTCGCAGGTTCATTCTGTGACGAGGCGCCCAGTGAACTTTACTGGAGTCCGCCATCCGGAGGCACACAGATGAAGATTCCAGTAGAGGTTAAAAGTTCATGGTCGGACCTGGTTCTTCAGGCAGGAACATATGCTCGTTCCTTATTCAGTGCCGCTCCGCTCCGCCAATATGCCCTGGTCCTTGGTTATAATCAGAAAGACCGCGACTTCCGTTTTCTTGTTTTCCACAGGGGTGGACTCACTGCATCTAAGCCGCTCAAACTCGAGGATGTGAATGATCGGGAAGATGTTGTCCGACTTTTTATGTCCATTTTTACATGGAAGGACCGCGGTGACGCTGGTTTTCCCAGATGGTATAATGAAAATCAAGCTTGTCCCCCTGGCCGTCAGGACGGTGAACACTTCCTCGTCAACATCGAACGGCTCCTGCACCATAGCACCTGTGTCCGTGGTCGTTCTACTCGTGTGTTTGGTTTCAAGATTCCAGATACGACGAAAAAGGACCCGCCTATCACTGAGACCGTTCAATGTTCACGGAGAATTCAGGAAAACGTGGAGAAAGCCAAAAGCCAGGGAACGGGCCTGCTAGGTTCACAGAGCCAACTGCACCCAAGTTCTGGTACCCGTAGCTCTAGAAGCAAGCAGGCGAAATCGGCGTCGAACTCCTCGAACTCTCTGATCGACAAAGGTGAGCATTCCTTGCATTCACGTACTATTTTCTAATATTCGCTGGCAGCTGAACCCATCGCGATCTCTCCCGAGTACGCCGCAGGCGAGAGCGTGAAATATATTCCGCCCACGGTTGATTGGCATCCGTCCCAATATCCGCTTGTCCTTGGGCCCGGCGTATCAGCAATTTTGAAGAGCTCTTGGGTTTCCTTGTTCGGCGCCGTTATTGAGCCAAAGGTGCGTGGTGACTGCAGTGGCATGTTTGGCTTGCCAAAACATGTGTATTCGTTTTGGGCATACCATACAGATACCTGCATCACTACAAACCACCTCTTCCTTCCGCCTTCCGATCTTGACACAGAGGCTATGGAAGAATACCGTTGGCATTTATACGAGAATGATACCGAGCGCCCAGATTATCGCGCGCTATTGATACAAGTGATGCAAGATGCGGGATCCAGCCTTGTGTCCGCTCCCGATCTGCAGTCGCTGATTACAGCAATCACTCACGCCCATATTGGTGCGTGGTTCGTCTTCATTCATACTTCCGTGCTACTCACGCCGCGTTAAATTATGTAGGCTACTACAATATGATCCAGCGCTCATATCAACATCGCGATGTTAGCATCTGGAACATTCTCACACCGAACCAACTATCTGAATGCGATATAGCATTCACCATTGACCAGCCGAATACCGTACAGAAGGAAATTTTACAGCTCTGCAAAGATTTGTCAATCAAGAAGCAACATGCTGCTATTCTGATCGATGCCGATATGGCGATCGACTGGAACACATATTTCGACAAAGCACATGGAGGTACAAAATCGGTAAGTATTCTTGTTGTGTCTCTATTTGCTTAATGTAACTTATACATGGATGTTGTACAGGGTACTGAAGCTTTTATGTCCCGTTGGTTGTTGAATCCAGCTCTGACAGATCACATTCATTCGCCATTGGACGACTATTGGTCTTTCTATTTTGTTGCACAGTGGGCATGCGTTTTCAATCCTTTGTCGTCATATGGTGTCAAGGACGCGGCACTCATCCTATACTGGCGCGCGTCGCTAGATGGATCCAGAAAAGATAGAGACACAGCAACCACAGATATCACCAAAGACCCGATGAGTGCAAATAAGCACGGAGAGTTCTTACAACAAGCTCAGCCATTTCTCGAAGCCTGGATTGACTCCCTTTATTTTCTGGGCATACATGGGTTGACACGCCAGAGAGCCTGAAATGCGAGGTATTTTCCGATATTGCAGACCGAGGGTTACTTTCTTTCTTAAAAGTGGCTCACAAGTTCCTGCTGCCTACATCGTCTACGAAATAGATCTATACTATTACGTGTTGTTATGTGATCTTGTCAGTCCTGAGAGCCTCTGTGTACCCGATAAAGCCTTACCTCTTGGAGACCACGATCTATTTTTACCATGGTATTCTTGTTGCCTGAAGCCTAGCTTCTTTTATTTTGTCCATTGCATAGAGTTCATCATCATGCTTGTCCAGGTGTGGGAGCGGCTATTGGAGCCTCACTAGAGCAGCAAATGGTGCTGTAGACAGCCTTAGGGTATGAACAGCCTGACCATTCTTCAATTGCTCCAGCGTCGAAATGATTGATGTCATCCGGGTGCAGCCACGCCACCATGAACAGAGCCACGCCTTCGGTGGTGGGAGAGTCGGAAGTGAGAGTCTCGTAACAAAACGATATGAACGGTCCGAACACTAACGCGAACATGAACACAAAAACGAAACTGTTCGGTTTAAGTATTAGTTCAAGCCGAGTTACTGGTTTGTACATAGTAGAATTTCGAATCAGAATTTCCGAGTATGTATCTACTAGTAGACTGTTGCCTACTATAAGTAGGGCCAATAATCCTCAGTCTCTCCTCGATTACAAGTCCTTTGTGTCCTCAAGTATGTTGTTCAGCAAATTCAGGTAAATCTTGCATCGGCTTTCAGTCAGGTTCCTTATTCTTCTCATTACTCTCCGACGCAGTCTTATCGCTGCCTGTGCCACGACTTCCCTTTGTAGCAAGTCTCTCTCTTAACGTACCACTCGAGGTTAGCCAAGCCGAGAACCGTTTTTCCGTTGGATGGATTTACTGTTCCCGGGAGACCAGTAACGCCTTTCCCTCTACTCCTGCCTTTGAAACTTCACTCATCATGTTTCGTTATTTCCCAGGCCTTTCAGGCTTCCAGATTGAGAACGTCAATCCCAAAATACCCAAGGTAATCCTTGGTCGGTCCATTCGGCCCATTTCCGTCCCGTTTCCGTAATGGTGAATCTCCCCGCTCGGGTGCGCCCAAAGTACGCAAATATGTATATTTTCCGCGTGGGCCCTACTAAATCATTATTTTAGCCCCGGTTACATTATTGTCGCACCTAGGCATTGACGGCACGACCGAGGCTATATCTTCGAGGAGTTTCACCGGTTTTAATATGATAATTATCCATTGTACTCTGAGATAAATCCATGTATGTACCATACTCCTACTGTGCCTTTTCATCTGTTACTCTAAGACAATCTGGCATATCTGGCGAGTACCAGCGGATGGAAGGGTAAAGAGATAGCGTCTTCCGTGTTCACAAGCTCCTAAGGGTTCACGATTTGAGTATAGTATACAATGGTCTATATACTATCCAGCAATCCTTCGTTGAGCTCCATTCACCATCTCCTACATCGTATCCTCCGCAGCCCACAGCGCAGCGCGTCGTCATCGTCATCGTACTCTGGGGTACATCTTCCTATGTCACACGCTATATACATACGTCTGTGCCGGGGGGTTTGTCGATGTGGAGGTAGCGCCTCTTCCTTCCGCCTTCCGATCTTGACACAGAGGCTATGGAAGAATTACCGATGGCATTTATACGAGAATGATACCGAGCGCCCAGATTATCGCGCGCTATTGACACAAGTGATGCAGGATACGGATCCAGCCTTGTGTCCGCTCCTGATCTGCAGTCGCTGATTACAGCAATTACTCACGCACATATTGGTGCGTGCTTCACTTTCGTTATACTTGTACGCTACTGACGCTGAATGACATTAGGTTACTACAATATGATCCAGCGCTCGTATCAACATTGTGACGTTAGTATCTGGAACGTTCTCGCACCGAACCAGCTCTTTGAATGTGATATCGCCTTCAACATTGACCAGCCGAACGCCGTACAGAAAGAAATCCTACAGCTCTGCAAAGATTTGTCAATCGAGAAGCACCATGCCGCTATCCTGATCGATGCCGATATGGTGGTCGACTGGAACACATATTTCGATAAAGCACATGGAGGTACAAAATCGGTAAAAGTGTTGTTCTTGTATCTGTTGCGTTTCTTGGCTGAATATATATATAACTTGATGGATGTACAGGGTACTGGAGCTTTTATGTCTCGTCGGTTGTTGAATCCAGCTTTTCCAGATCACATCCATTCGCCATTGGACGACTATTGGTCTTTCTATTTTGTTGCACAGTGGGCATGCGTTTTCAATCCTTTGTCGCTAGACTGTGTCCAGAAATCGAGCACCTATCCATTGAACGTTGGCGCGCATTGCTCGATGGATCGCCGAGTAACAGAGATACAGCAACCGTGGACATCACTCAAGACCCGCTGAATGCAAATCAGCATGGAGAATTCTTACGACAAGCTCAGCCATTTCTTGAAGCCTGGATTGACTCCCTTTTTTTCTGGGGCGTACATGGGTTGACACGCCAGAGAGCCTGAAATACGAAGTATTTTCCGATATTGCAGACCGAGGGTTACTTTCTTTCTTAAAAGTGGCTCACAAGTTCCTGCTGCCTACGTCGTCTACGAAATAGATTTATATCTGTTGTTATGTTATCTTGTCAGTCTCCAAGGTGTTCTGGACAAATGAGCAAGAGAAACCCCTCGCACGCGGTGTAGGGCCCAAATGTATTCCGTGCGATATTGATGAATGCGAGTCAACTGGCCTCGTGAGCGTTTTCTCTCGTTCTTCCTTTGACCTTCCCGAGCTCTTCCTGAGTTCGGTTTCTCCGACCTCCTGGGTTCTCACTTCTTTCGCCCTCCTCGAGCGCGGTCGAGTGATCAATATTATTCAGTCATTAAATTGATTTAGCGTCAACTGCGAAAGCAAAGAGCATTATGATTACGGACACAAAGTAAATTAAGCTCATCAGCTACAGGATGAAGCTTGGTTCAAGCAGTTTTCGAGTCGATTCCTTGCTAAACCATCATCATGATTTTAGCCCTAAATACTAAGAGTCTCGTAATAAAAAGATATGATCAGTCCGAACACGAACCCCAACGCGAACATGAACACAAAAACAAAGTTCAAGCCGGGTTACTAGTAGGATTTCGAATCAGAATTTCCGAGTGTCGCCTACGATAAGTAGGGCTCAATGATCCTCATCTCTCCTTGCTTACAAGCACTTTGTATCCTCAAGTATGTTGTTCAGCAAATCCAGGTAAATCTTGGGTAAATCATGCATCGACTTTCATTCAGGTTCAACCTTATTCTTACTTTACTCTCCGACGCAGTCTTCTCGCTGCCTGTGTCACACTCTCCTTTGTGGCAAGCCTCTCTCTTGACGTACCACTCGAGGTTAGACGATCCGGAAAATTTTCTTGTTCAATGGACCACTTCTCCCGGAGACCAGTAACACCCTTTCCTTCACCCTTATCTTTGAAACTGCGCTCACCATGTTAACATTCGGATACGGAAGCAAACGGAACACAGAAAAGACAGGAGAGGACTCGAGGAAGAAATGACACTGTACCCTCAAACAGCACATAAAAACTGACCGTCTTTTCTGGAAGCTTGGCGAAACCTCCTTGTAGTTTAGCAAACGGATAGATGATAATCCCTGTGGGGGAGGGAAAAGCAAAGGAATAGAAAAAAATACATGAAGTAGCGAGCACCAATAAGCGCCCAAACATACGCATTTAAGTTGGGCATACCGCAGTTGATGCAGAATACTTCTTGCAGAGTAAGGCGGTAAATTCTGTAGTAATTGTGAGGTCTCTCATTCCCTCTTTGTTACACTCAGTGCCAGTTTTGTACCTCACTGGTTCTATGGATTTATGTATCCCTGTGTATCCGCGCCTCATGTGCGAGATTATCTCGACTATGTACATAGTAATTATGTCCTTACTTATTAGACTATCTTTATTCAGTCTACTCAACTCCTCTTTAAAACCCAGCTGCTCTGTTACGGAAACGAGCTACTTAAGACTAATGAGCAAAACTATTCGGTTCAGTACTATTCATTCAAGCCGTCATGTAACGAAACTTCGAATCGCGATGGTAGAGTCTTCGTACTTCTCCCGGGGGAAGCATCTTTAACGTAGGCTTGGCGCTCTGCTATCTCGCTCCACGATATGCCGCTCCGCACTGTTATATCTTTCTGCTATAAAGCAAATACCGACCAGCCCCCCAGGCTCTCACCGCTTCAGCTCCTCTACAATATCCATATTCTACAGCCATGGTATTCAAAAAACTCAGGTGAACCTCCTGAGTATCAACCTTCCAATTCCAGTTATACTCATCCTTATTCTCCACCGCAGTATCCTCACTGCCGCCTGTGCCCTCCTTCCCAACGCAGCAGGCCTCACTCTTACGGTACCCCGTGATTTGAGAGTCTACGGACCGTTCGAAGTCAAATGGACTGCTTCCCCCGGAGACCAGTAAACCCCACCGTGTCCATTTCTAGATATTCCGCTCATCATATTCATCCTTTCAAGACCTTTCACGCTTCAAGTTAGACACGTCAATAATGATATACCACCTTTGGACCTTGGTGGTCCATTCGATCCGCTTGAGTCCGAGAAATCACCGAAGTTGAATATTCGTAAGCGATTGCCCCCTAGGTACGCAATGTTATGACTCTATATTCTTTTTCCGAGTCGTGGTTCTCTTGCTAAAGCATTTACTCTGTATAGGCATGAGGGTTACTATATGGTCGCGGTAACTGATAGTGGCTGGATAATTGATGATGGCTGGGTCGAGGCAACATCTAACGGGTTTAGGATCTTTTGAAACATCAGCCGAGTCCGAGTCCGTTTTGAATACCCTCCCCCATTGTTAACTTACTTGAGGCATATCCCTATATATACCACGCTCTCTTATTCTTACATATCACATTCATTTACTCTTACTGCACCTTTCCACTCCTTACTTCGAGCCAATGTGACGTATCTAGACACTATGTAGATGTAAGGGGGAAGTTCGGAACTTAAATCGACTTTGTTTTGGGGCCGTGATCGGACATCCACGAAATCCCGTCCAAACCTCCGCACAATCTCCAGCTGTTATATAGATTGATATACATTCACAGATTGACATACAGGATATACAATGCCCGCTATGTACACCGTCCGTCCTTCTCATACCTCATACCTCCTTCACAGCCCACAGCCCACAGCCCATCTCATCCTCCCTACGTTCAAATAAACTGGCAGAGCTTCTGCTCTACATGAACTTGTGGTGCACATGCATATGCACATGCAATCACACATCCTTCCAAGGCGGGATCAAAACGTAAATCTGAGGAACTCTGTCCGTTTGTTTGTTTGTATCCCCTTGCCACTTGGAGTTATATACACCTGCTCATAGATAATCTGATATATTTAGACAGTCAATAGAAGGTGACTTCGATTTACATAGCGCCTCGCCGCCTCCACGTCCGTTTTGACAGACAGAGTCGACTCCGATTAATATGAATTTACAGCTTTCGTTACAGTATATACAGGGATATCCAACGGTCTACGCACCGTCCACTATCCCTCTTCTCCATCTACTCCCCTCCAGTTCCTTTCTCTTACCTTTCCAAGCCAGTCCATTTCGCCCTCCCATCGCAACACCTCCCACCCTACCCCAGCTCCAATCCACCCTATCCACCTCATTCTTGATCTGCTCGAGCATCAAAAAAGCTCAGTATTGTCGCTGGCCGGAGACGCCAGTCATTACACATGAACATCGGGTCTTCCTGGGTGATGGTGGTGCGGATGGCGCCAATGGTGGAATTAGTGCTAAAATCATGATGGTTTAGCAAGGAATCGACTCGAAAAGATATGCATATTGTGTACGATGGGGTCACGCGACCACGAATATCCACTACTGTGGAACTGGACAAAAATGCAACCTAGGTTTAGGGCCGATTCTTTAGAATTTATACATTCTCAAGATGGAGCGTGAAGGGTTTTGACAGCCTTGAATGTGGTGAGCAGAATATCAAATTAGGAATAAATGGCTATTACTGGTCTCCGGCGGAGGTAGTCCATCGAATAAAAAAAACGGTTCAGTTGCTTTAACGTTGGGTGGTACCTCGACAGCGAGACTTGCCACAAAGGGGAACGTTTGGGAAATCTAATCACAAACATGTGACTTTAGATAAAAAAATATCGGTGATTTAGTGTACTTACATAGGTATGGCGCATACTCACACGCGCTCTGCACTGCCACCATCCGTTTATACTTCGTTTCATCTTGGATAACCTTACCGTACCGACAACCACCACCGTTAGTTCTTATCGTTGCTAGACCTCGCGTCTCGCCGTTTGGAATATAACGTGGTCCTGTCAATACGTGTGATTATCAATGTTTCTGTCGAGACTAAACGACAGCCTTTCATCTAGATACATCAGATTTGCTTGAAGTAAGGAGTGGAAAGGTGCAATAAGAGTAAGTGTGATATGTAAGAGTAAGAGACCGTGGTATATAGGGATATGCCTCAAGTAACAATGGTACGAAAGCACAATGTTTCAAAAGATCCTAAACTCGTTAGATGTTGCCTCGACCCAGCCATCACCAATTATCCAGCCATTATCAGTTAC